>JASCZW010002978.1:0-20915 GCA_034211315.2 Aedes japonicus | reverse complement strand
GCTCCAACGATCGGAGCTGTCAAGGATGAGTATCGGACTGAACTCATCAATATGGGCCCAGAGAAGCTGTCCACATGTCTGCTTCGGCTAATAGTCCAAATTTAAAAACCCAACCCGCTTGTCAACGCGAGCTTTCTTTTCCGTTTCCTCTCGTATCTTTTCCGACTCCTTTTATTGTACCTCTACAGCCATCTACCACTTATTGCAACCGAAAGGTACACACTCTGGCTTCCTTCGGTTAGTAGCAGTGATATTTTCGTTGATCTTTGGTCAAACCAAAACGTCTTCAAATGGGTCATCGATCCGTGGAACAGCAGGAGTTGAGTTTTCTCTTCAGCAGCTATCAATACATCATTTGCACGATTTGGTTCAACTGTCGGATCGTCGTTAACGGCATCAACGGTAGAATACGTATTCAGATCGGCGTTTGGTATCGAATCGATTTCTGTAAATAGTAAAATGGTTCAAACATCAACACATCTCAAAATAATTCTTGTAATGCATCAGGCTTTCAGATTTATCCTTTATCATCTTCCAGAAATTGAAAAGCTAGCATTCTAGTGGCCCGTATCAAGCGTCCTTGTTTCTATTCAATTCAAATCTTTGAAGTTGTTCTTGTTGTAGTCCAAACTCAACTTGGTTCAACTGCTTCAAATACGCAATCTCCAATGTATTCACACAGTGCTGGCAATTTCAGCTGCCAGTGCTTCGGATTGAGCAGCGTTCGTCGGTAATTGGCTGAAGTCGATTTCGTTGACTATTCAAGGAGAACGCCCACAAATTTTAAATGCCTTTTTGAGGCACTCCTTCAAATTCGTAAAGGTATCGATAGCGGTTTTAAGGAGTCAAAATTAGCCTATGTAACTCTGGTGTTACTGCTGGCTAATAGATACTGCCTCAGGACTCTGGACCAGATTTTCTTGAACGGCCCAAAAAATCGGTCCAAAGGATTTGCAAAATCCGTGTAGAATTCGGATAGGGAGATGAGTATGTGACGATTCTTCACAAAACTCAGCTAGTTGCATGCTGATATAGCTCTTGTGGCCGTCCACGAATATGATCACCGGAAACTCGGTTCCTCTATCAACTAACCATTTGTATGGTCGTTTACTGCGTATTCGTGGAATGTTTTTGTAGTCTGCCATCCCTCGTACCATCCTGTTGTAATATTTTCAACCATCTCTTTGCTGATCAGTTGCCCTGTATAAAGTATCATTGGCGGTGTCAGATCACCAGCTGCAGTGCAACCGAAAAGCACAGTAGGAGCTTCTTTACCGGAATTTTTAGTCACAAAGTAAGCGCTTTCTGCATTCCTGCATAATCTTTTGGGACTAGCTGGAAACCTGACTCGTTGAACTTGAGGATTCTCTAAGGTTGGTTGAAAATCGATAACTCGACGTTCTCTTCTGCCAGAATTGCTTCCACTTCCGAGAACCAATTTTTTAGGTGCTGTTCTGTAATTTTGGCTACAGCTTACGTAACGTATTCCCTCTTTATGTTAGAGTGTCTGTCTTCCCAAGAACCGTTGACACCAGTTTTCATCTACGACAATTTTGACATGGAAAGTACTTATATTTATAACAAAATTTAATAGGGATATGTTATATACTTTACATGGAAATTATGCAGGAATCAGACGTGTTTTTCTGATTTTATAGGCGTATTCTTCAACCGTTTACGTTAAATCAGTTGCATTGATGGGGAAGCCCGCTTTGGTCATGTACAGAATCCAGTTTTCAATACGGGTCTCTCCTTTCCGAGCCAGCGTTGTTTTTGGTCCTGTTCTTTTTACCTTGGCCATTCTTGATCCGCCACAGCAGTGTAGAGTTGGGTACATTCTTCGCTGCCCTACGCACGTTCTACGTTTTTTAGCTAGAATGACCACACATGAAGCTTCCACTTCATTATTGCCCAAAATCTCTCGATGGGCTGGAACTGCGGGCAGTTGAGTGGATTTATGTTTTTATCGATGAAATCTATGTTATTATCGCGGTACCACTGGATGACTTCCCGGCTGTAGTGGAAACTCTCCAAATCTGGTCAAAACTTCACAAGACCTTCATGGGCTTTAATGAAACGTAGTACTCGGTTTTTGAGGCATTCTTCCTTGTGCAGCTTCGAGACCATCGTCTTATTCGACTCGATAAGAACGCTATCCTGCTCGCAAATGAATTCTTCGAACGGTACTGCGAGCAGCAGCGTATTTTTATGCGATTTCATTACCTGATAGTCCAGGGCTGCGCAACTGCAAAAAGTGATTCCAGATTTCCGGAAGTCGAGTTATTAGTACAAGACACTGAAAAAGGCTGATTTCGGATTCTAACTGGACAGCACTTTATACGGAGTGATTTTTTCTCCGGTCTGTTATTTTCAACCCGGGAACATCTTGACACTTCTAGTACATTGCCGGTTTGGTTCGGTGGTACTGTCATACGTGTCAAGGCAAAAACAATTCTAGCTTATCTTCTGAAAAGGTCGGAATGCGGATATGATATGCGATATTGGGTGCAAGAAAAAAAAGTTATGCAAAATTGGACAGATCTTACGCTTGCAATGAACACGGAACCAGTGGGGACATAAAAGTGTGCCGTACATAAATTACATCACAGACTGAAGGGAGGGAGAGGTATTAAGTGTGACAATCGGTACAAAAAATTTTAACTGTTTCATATAAAACGTGTTTCAAAGGGTGAGAGGGAGCCAATGAGCATTTCTGAAGGGAGCGGTCAATCATCAATTGCGCCAGAGTATCAAGTAAAGGATCGTTCAAACATAAAGTCCATAATTTTTGAATATTTGTTTGTTTTTCGTTTGAATATTTCTGAAAGCGAAACAACGTATAGAAGATAAAAGGGATTATCGCTTAACAAGAGTAAATACATAAATAAATTTTGACATTCACTACCTCCAAACGTAAATGTAAATCTTTTTCATGAAGTACCTCTGTAAAATTAAGCAAAAATATGATCATTGTTAAAATGGTTTCGATCGCCAATCAATTATTTTCAATAACTCTCAAATTCAATGGACTCAATACACCGCGCGACTGTCGTAGTGTTCACTAAATTGCAACGCAGTGTAACACTTTCAAAACGAACAACCGTAGATAAGAAACGCCGCGGTTGTTCCTATGCTCGGAGGAAAGCTGTGCGAAATATTTATTTCCATATTTAAATTACTTATAACTGAAGTTAAACCGTGAATAAGAAAATAAACTGTTTGATATGGTACGCTTGCTTGTTGTTTTGCAACCACTCATGACGCAACCAAAACATGCTGCTCCGAATAGAAAAATTGTTGAATCTGCCAGGGACGACCCCAATGTTTACGTTGCGGAGCGACATCTACAACTTGCAAGTGGTTACACGAAACTAAGTTAATCTGTCATGTTGTCATGTTGGGTATTTTTTTCGGTCTGAAATATATAGGAGTACTTGATTCATGAATTGTGAGGAAACGCTTTTCTTCCCACATTTAATGAATCACGTATTTCACGAAAATCTGCAAGTTATCATAATTATATACTAGTTTTTTGTTCAAAAATTGTCTATCATACCTTTAATTGTAGTCCTTAAGTATTTCTTTCGGAAACAGCAATGCAGTTAGCTATTAAAATATGTTTTGAAGGTTGCTAACAGTTTTTGCTTTTAAATTTCTCTTTCAGGTTAGCTGATTCTTAAATTTTAGGTGACTAGGAAGCTTTTATACTTCCTGCATTGGACCTGAAAATTACCCACGATAAAAGTTCAGTTCCCATCTGAGCACACTCCATTCGACCACTGTGCATCTGGTTGGTGATGCTGAAGGTGGAATGTATCACCACTGACTCCTCGCTCATCGTTCAGCACGACACTGCTCAGCCGCGTCGTCGTCGTCGTCTTCCCGACCAATGCGAAAGAAGTGGCGAAGAACAGAAGAGAGTGAAAAAAATGGGATACAAATAAACAAATGACACTTTTCCCGCTTTTAATTTGACAATTAACCGAGAAGTGAGGACCGTAAGTGGATAGCAAACGGGCACAGCTCGCGTGAGGTTCCACACTTTCCCACACAAATGGAACCCTCGTCGTGACAGCCTGAGGAATGATGGCCATTTGAAAACCGACGATATTTGGAGTATGTTTTATTAATTATCGAATATATTTTACTTTATGACGTTTCCAAATCTCTAGCACCGCACTCCGCCCAGCGTTATGCGAGATGATGGCAAGATTGCGGAAACGGTAACAATAAGTTTCACTTTGCAACCCTTGCAGCTGAGGTTTAATTGAATTGCTGTCTGTATGAACTGGCACGCGACGCAACAAAGGATGCTGATTCCAGCCGTTTTTTTCCTACGTCGAAAAGGATGACGGCGACGTAGGAATAATATTTACCCTAATTTTATTGTTTGGGCATCATAGAGGTGGGATAGCACGTGGAAGATATGCAATCATATAAAACGACTCTGGTTTTATCTCAGGGAAAAGGTACAGTCGCAGAGCAGCGGACAATAGCGACAATAATTGCAATAATCTCCTGGAAGCCAGAGCGTCACAGCAGGAGCACGCGATCTGACTCATCTTTTGCCGAGCGAAAATTGGACAGGAGGGTGACAAACTTACCTCCGCAAAGCCATGGGAAATATGCAGCCGCACGATGCCCGCTGGCCCGCAGCAGAATGAAGAACACCCCTCCGACCACATCAAGAAAAGGTATTTCAAATCTACTCACACAACGACAAACATCACCCTTCTACCTTACTAGTTAGACTGCGGCGCTAATACCTATCGGAAGGATACGGTAAATAGCGCACTCTAAATCGGCTGCCTCTTGAAAGTAAAAGCTCGCACACAATACGGAAGGGCGAGGAGTTTGTGCGGATGGAAATTGCCTCGATTTGTCGTGCTTGAAAAATATATCACACGGTACGTACTTTCTTCCGAGCGTGATCAAAAGAATACGCCGAATTTCTGTGGACAATCTGCCTTCAAAGGAACGAAACTTCGGATAGAGGAAAGTGGTTCAATTTGAATATGGTATAATGAAACACAGTTCCATAGGCACACCTGCCCTTGAAAACATTACGCGATGTTACTTGCGCTTGACGGTTTTGAGAAGCAACAACGTTGAGAATGATGGATGTCGCTGTTGCTTACTTGTGATTTAAGGCACATGTATTCCCAAAGGGATGTACCTTCCTTTCAAATCAAGTTTGACTAGTGCAGCATGGGGAATTACAAATAAGTAAGAAATAAGCAACTGCTTGTCCCTCTGTTGATGGTTTTGATTAGGTTATCCTACTTTTCTAGGAAGTCAACTACATGCACATGGCAGCAAGTTGTAGTAGAATGTTAGAAAGTTGGTCAGATTTGCTTATTAAATACACTCGACACCCATTTCGCCCAGAGAATATTACTTTTTTAATCGATGAACCCCTAAAGGGTGATACGGTCAAAATTTGGTCAAGGGAAAACGCGTGTAAATCGGTGAAATCGTTTATTTAAAAAATCAAATTAAATTTCTTTTTCAAGTTCAATTAGTATAAAATTCAGGAAAAATATTCAGCTAGGCTTCCACTTTTCCAAATCCGAATTGCCGGGCCTTACGCTTGACCCCTGCCATCAGATTTTGTACAGCCACCTTGCCCACCTTCTTCGCCGCAGAAAGCCAGTTTGCCTTGAACTGCTGCTCGTCCTTAGCAGTGTTTTTGGTCTTCACTAGGTTCCGCATGACAATAGCCCAGTATTTCTCAATTAGGCGGAGCTCTGGCGTGTTGGGAGGGTTCTTGTCCTTGGGAACCACCTGCACGTTGTTGGCGGCGTACCACTCCATGGCCTTTTTACCGTAATGGCAAGATGCCAAATCCGGCCAAAACAGTACGAAACAACCGTGT
Organism: Aedes japonicus; assembly: GCA_034211315.2. Lineage (NCBI taxonomy): Eukaryota > Metazoa > Arthropoda > Insecta > Diptera > Culicidae > Aedes > Aedes japonicus. The sequence continues at coordinate 15,040 of JASCZW010002978.1, read as the reverse complement.
TTCTTCAGGAAAGGCAGCAGACGTTTATTCAAACATTCTTTCACGTAAATTTCTTGGTTGACAATCCCGGAAGCTATGAAAATGCTGCTTTTCAAGCCACAGGTACAGATGGCTTGCCAAACCAGACATTCCTTTGCGAACTTTGACAGTTTCGTGTGCTTGAAAATATCTGCTACCTTTCCCCTTCCTTTTGCCGTATAAAACTCCTGTCCCGGAAGCTGCTTGTAGTCGGCTTTGACGTAGGTTTCGTCGTCCATTACCACGCAGTCAAACTTCGTCAGCATCGTCGTGTACAGCCTCCGGGATCGCGCTTTGGCCGTCGTATTTTGTTTATCATCGCGATTTGGAGTCACTACCGTCTTGTAAGTCGATAGTCCGGCTCGTTTTTTGCTCGATGCACGGTTGTAGACGATACACCCAGCTTATTTGCGGCATCTCGAGAGATAGGTTAGGGTTTCGCTTGAAACTACCGGCAACTCTCTTTGTCGTCTCAGCGGCTTCCGGTTTTCGATTTCCCCGATCCAGACCTCCTGGCTGTCGACAAACGTTCCCCAAACACTTTAATTACATTTGTAACGGTTGATTTGGCAACTTTTAGCGATTTTGCCAACTTTGCGTGCGAGTAGCTCGGATTTTCGCGATGCGCGAGCAAAATTTTGATACGCTGCTCTTCTTGCTTGGACGGCATTTTGACAACTGAAGAGTGAATTCCAAAATCAAAATAGGAGCAACATTCTACACACACACCTTCAAAATGAGGGGTGTTCAGGTTTTTTAAATGCAAAATTGAAAGAAATACGTCAAGTTGATATTGACCAAATTTTGACCGTATCGCCCTTTAAAGCATTTTTGAAAGGGAAACCGTAGAAAAGAAGGACATCCTAAGATTTGTATGTGCTGTACTGTAAACTTTCTAGAAGTTTAGGAAACTTTGTAAAAATTTAGGAAACTTTGTAAAAATTTAGGAAACTTTGAAAAAGTTCAAGAAACTTTTTCAAAATGCAGTTTATTCGGGAGCAGCTGAGATACTTTAAAATTTGTCAAAGTAAATCTTTGGGTCTGCTCAGGAAAGTGAGTAGGAGTTCAATTAACTTTACCAATACAAGGTTAATATCATTGATTCCATCGTGGAATTTTTATCTTCAGTTTAGTTAAGTTTAATTTATAATTCGTGTTTTTATCAATATTCAAATAACTCAACTGCTTTTCAATATAAGACCCTAGGAGTGCACAGCAATTTCTGATAGAACCAAAGATATGAAGAAGCAGTATTGATAGTACCGAAAGAGTACAAGTTTCTTCTCATAAGGCTTGTTCGCGACAAAATCTGGACACATCTAAATACGTATATCTCTGGAAATACTACATCAACGAGTGAATTTTTTTTGCAGACTGATGAACATATGTCTGTTCATTGTTTAAAATCAATTTGGTGCTACTACAAGCTTTATGATCGCAGATGGCGTCGAAAGAAGAGCATGTGCGAAAAGCAATTGTGTGTGGTCGCAATGAAAATCCGGATCTGTCAGTAAGAAAACTTACAAAAAAGGTTGATGATCCATCAAGCACTGTCCATAAAGGTCTTAAATTTTTCAATACACGTTTGAAAACAGCTAGGAAGCCTGGGAGCGCAACAAAAACGGATTTCAGCAACAACCAAAAGAACGCGAAGGTGAAGCAAATATTGCAGAAGAGACCAGATCTTACGGTACGTACTGTGGCTTGAAAAATAAAAATGTCCCCAACTTTCGTGCGTACTTCCAAGCACCTGAAAAGTATGACGTCGTTCTAGGTGAAAACTGTACCGAACCGGCCGTAATGATAAACAGAATGTGACGGCTTAAACCCGGGCTCGCAAGTTGTATATCACATAGTTGACGAAGTTTTCCTGCGTAAAAATGGACGATGAAACTTATGTGCTGGAAGACTTTAAGCAGCTTCCCGGAATGTCTTATCATACTGCCATGCAACGGAACGGCGAAGAGGAGCATTTCAGGAAGCATAAAAAGGCCAAGTTTCCCAAAAAAATATTTGATTTGACAGGCAATATGCAGCTGTGGTCGAGCAAGCCAAAGCTTCATCACTACTGGAAAGGTAAACAAGGAAATATACCATGAAGAATGCCTAAAGAAGCAATTGTTACCATTCCTACGAAGTTATGACGCTCCCTCGCTATTCTGGGCTAATTTGGCATCTTGTCACTACGCCAAAGATGTTGTGGAATGGTATCTCGTGAAGAGAGAACTCTCTCAATATAAACAACAAGCTACAACTATAGGAAAAATTCGAAAATCTTGAACAAAAGCAGCTAAATCGGTTGCAGAAGACTGCACAGACCCTAATTGCTGGAGTAAACTCATAAGTTCGTAGTTTCTTCATGCAGCCTAATTAAGTAACTGTAATTAGTTTTAAGATGATAATGCACAACTAAATGGATAAAAAATGCATCTTGGATTGAACTAACAGCAAATTTGTTTTATTCCAAATTTAATCTGTCCAGATTTTGTCGCGAACTAGCCTTAAACACGAGACCCTAGGAGTGCACATCAATTTCTGCTAGAACCAAAGATATGAAGAGAAAGTATTGATAGTTTCGTTAGCGGAGGGCTATGTTGATTGGATACCGCCTTTCAAGTAGCCCTCCACTCAATTTCAACTGCTTCTATTCAATTTCACAGCCTGCCGTACTCTAACGGTACTATCAATACTGTCTTTTCATATCTTGGTTTTAGCAGAAATTGAGCTCAAAACCTGGGACAGATACATAAACCTGCTCCACTGCTTCTTTGTATGGTTCACCATTTTTTGTTTCTTCTTTTTATTTGAGGCTAATTCTTCTCCCACTTAAAGCCTGGTTGGAACGGCGTAGCCACGGCATGGCAGTTCGCCATATGAAACTACTGCAGCATTGATTCAATGTAGTTTTCTTGGTCCAGTAAAAGCTCCTCTCTAGCTCAATCTCTTCTTATTCGTAGGCCCAAGTAATGCTTCGTTTCTTCAAGATCTTTCAGCCTGTTTTCCATTCCTGCATTGGCTCGACGTTCTGGAAAATCTTGGATTTGAAGGCATCTACGTACGACTCGGTTGTTTCACAATTTGGCAGCCAAATCGGAGTGAGCTGCTGATCCACCAGTAAATTTCGTCATCTTGAAAAACTTTTTTCAACTTGTTTCAAGCGTCCTTTGCGGCCTGAAGTGCATTCTGGTCTTTTCCGAAGCTGAAACAGACTGAGACAGATAGTGGCTAACGCCCTGAACTTCGTGTCTTCATCGTTGACCTCTCTTCCCTTGAGTTTATCCATGAACATCATCTCGACAAAAAAGTATTGCTTGAAAACTCATTTCTGTTTATGTCCGTTCTACCTGGTCCATAACCAATCGGAATTGAAAGACGTCTTGATAGGCTGATTAACGATAGTGGAATGATTCAGTCAATAAACTATTTAAGGCATGCAGTTGTCTTTAAATAGCAAAATTCACCGAATTTTCATGCAATTATACTGCTACTTGGTGGTAGGTTTACCGGTGAATCTTCAATAAGCATGCACTATCAATTATAAGTATCGGCCAACTTCGAAAAGTATTGCAACACACCATTGAATATTGCATCACGTCCCATAAGTCCTTGCCCTACTGAACAACTATCCCGAGGGTTCGAACTTTCTAAGTGATTGAGATCACGTTATGAAATCGTTAAAAATGCTCTCTAGCATTAGCATTAGCATTAGCATTGACGTTTGCACACCTCGTGGATGGAGCTACGATGAGGAATAATTCGTTGAAGACATTGCATGCCACCATGAAACGAAACCAGTTTCTGATACGTTTCTTCACGCAATAATCTCCACGAAGACACTCCTTGATCGCTCACCTGGCCACGTCCATGCAACCGTTGGTGATAGGGAGGATTTGGTATCTACCTTAAGAAGACACGGGGAACCCACGCAGCCTTCAGTAGATATCAAAGGAAAAAGGAAATGAATAGTCGGAGAGAATAGTTGAACAGAATGCCCTGTTTGGTGTACAGAACAAAAATGTATTCAAAAACGGTCGTTGGGAGCATCTTGTCTAAGAAGGTTAAGTGATGCTCCATTTCTTCTCTTCAAACGGTTGGGACTTTAGCATTAACTATAGTCCTAGCTGCATATGGCTTATGGTTATAGCGCCATTACTCGCTCTCTGAAAAGAGAAGAATGTCTAAAGATATAAGAGCAGGTACTGAAAGAGAACTTGTCAGATTTCTTGGATTGCTGCGAACACTTACACATACACGCATATATAAACTTATTCATGGTTTTCAAGTAGCTTCAAATGTTTGGAATCGTTTCGACATAATGAGTAAAAATAGAACGAGCTTACCAAGTCAGTCATCCGTTCAATACCGTTTTGTTTCGCAGTCCCAATCTAAGATGGTCTGCTAGACGAGCGTCAACACAATCTTACCCGTTTGGCTACAGAAGCACTTAATCTCAACGTTCAAATAGTAACATTTAAATGCACAGCAAATCCGCATCTTTGTGCTGGGCTTTTTCAAGAAAGAAGTACCACAAATGTCTAGCTATTGTCTTACTTCACAAACAATTTCTTCATGAATTGAAAGGGAATCAAAGACAAATGGACACAAAAAACAACAAGTAAGGCTTAAATCATCTATGAAGCAAAATCAACAAAACAACACCATCAAATACAATGACACTGTGAACAACAACAAAGATTGAACTACAAAACCAGACATCAGCCAAACGGCACCCAGCGCTGCATGAATCAAATCAGCTCAGACCCGGCAAAACGTCCATCTGCAACCGGAAATGAACAACGCACTCAACAACAAGCGCAAAAGCCTACCACAGATTTCGTTCCTGTATTCAAAGCACTTGTCACCTCCAAACCACAAGAGGAGAAGAAAGAATCAAAATGACAATTGTTCAAACAAAACACACCGACTAAAAGTAAATACCACCTACCAGGCTAAAATCTTAAAACCCTTAAAACGTTAATACACAAATCACGGAAACACAACTAATGACAAAAACGGTAATAATGAGACCAGGACTAATGGTTATGGTAAAGATGAAGAATATGTTAAACAAGAAAATGTATGCAGTAGAGGGACATTACAACATAAACCCAAAAGCACTTGTTAGCCGGCCGCTGCCCTGCTGCAACCGCTTCGTGTCTTGTCGAAGAATCCCCACTGAGCCCTCGCGGCACGACAAGCCGGCCAGTTCAGTGCAAGGGTCTAACCAGAGGAACTGTAGAGTTGCTAAAACACCATAAAGGGACAACCAAAATCGCGAGGCGAATCAAACAGAGAGAGCGAAAAACAGAAAATATAACACGGCGTGCCGCTTTGCATTAAAAAAGAAAGGTGGCGGATCCGACAGCGCTTTGAGACTGCACGAGGGCTTGAATTGTTTGATTTTGAAAAAAAAATTGGGTACTTAGCTGAATTCGCAAGATATCCATTGGCATTGATGCAACGAGGAAGTCGGTTCTGTTCCCGTCTTCCGGTTTTTCCATACTCTTCTTTTCGATCGGGGGCAGCCATCATTGTCCGGGGAAACTACTGTTTGCAACCGGCACATTTTTTACTCTCCATTCACTTCATAGCGGCATCTATCCGGCAACTAATCGGTTCACCAGCGGATTGTGCGACTGGTAAGCACGTTTTGGCCCTCAGTGGGATCGACTTCACGCGAAACCTGGACACTCCTCTAGAACCGCGCACTGTTCACTCTTTTCAAGAACCCACTGGTCCGAAAACAAACAACGCACTAAACCACTACAGAATGGATTCCTGTCCAGGGAAAACTTAAAATTTCAAATGTTTTGAAAATTGAAGGGTCGGAAGGAAAAATCTGACACCGAAAATTCAATACTTCCGCTCTCGCTCACAGCTTACTTCGATCTTCATGAAATCGTTAAAAATGCTCTCATTCACATAACCACTAGTGCTACGTAATGATCGAATTTTGAACCATTCTTTTCATTTTCCGTATATTCTTTACTTTTTATACAATTTTGCTACAGGTTCGAACTTTCTTGGTGATCTGGTACATTATATAAATTCATCCGAAAAATTTCTCTTTTCTACGGCGAGAAGCACCACATAATGACCGAATTCAGAACCAAAATCTCAAACTTGCGGAAGTCTCTCACCTTATGAACAACAGGCTTTAAACAGCTTCCTTGACTCAAGGAAAAGAACCCTCCCAACACGTCAGAGCTCGAACAATATTGGGCCATCGTCAAGCGGAACCTTAAGAAGACTCAAAAAGCTGCTGTGAGTGAGAAATAGTTCAAGGCAAACTGGCGTTCTGCGGCGAATAAAGTGGACAAGGAGACTGTACTAAATATTATGGCAGGTGTTGAACGTAAGACTCGCAATTCACATTCGGTAATGAGAAAGCTTAGCTGAATATTTCTCCTGTATTTTGTATTAACTGAACTTGAAAAAGAAAAAGAATTTGACTCAGTGAACCATTATGAACGTAAAAATACACAAGAAAATAATTTTGAGATGGTCTAGGTCATCCAAACTGTCTTGGCGTTCAAAACTTAAGATTAACAGTTGTAACAGTAACTTTAAGGCAATACGAAGTTACAATAAATTTTCAAACATATTCAATCAATATTCTCAAAAGTCAACAAACATTATAAGGCAATATGACATCTAAATTTTCCTTGAGATCAGAACCTATAGTTGCAACAAAAGCTCTCTGGGCTATGCGGAGCTACGATGTGTATTGAAACACATTAACTTAATATCTTGGAAAAACAACAGACATTATGAGATAATCTTCGGGTGTTCTAGGTTATCCAAACAATCCTGGAGTTAAAAACTGAAACTCTACAGCAGTAAATGTTGCATTCTGGGCTAAACAAAGTAACAATATGTATTCGACAAAATTAAGTGAGTATCCTGGAAGTTTGATAGATATAATGATATATCTTGGGATGTCCCGGGTCACCAAAACTTCCCTTGAGATCAGAAGTTAGGATATACAGTCATAACAGTAGCTTTATGTGAGTATATAAAAATGAATTTCTGTCTGTCTGAACCTTATAGACTCGGAGACTACTGAACCGATCGGCGTGAAAATTAGCATGCAGGGGTTTTTGGGGCCGGGAACGGTTTTTATGACAGTTTGAATCCCCTCTCATCACTGTGATCATACTAGTCATCATACTAATGAAACACAAATTTATGCATAACTCGATAACCAATCAAGCAAATGGAACCAAATTAGGTATGAGCGAGTTTTTGAAGGCAAAACATGTTTTTATGGTGATTCGAGACCCATCCTTCTTCTGGAAAAGGGGGCTCCATACAAATGAAAAACAAATGTCTGCATAACTCGAGAACTAAACAAACAAATGGAACAAAATTTGGCATGGGTGAGTTTTTGAAGGTAAGAAATGTTTTTATGGTTATTCAAGCTCACTCTGAAAGAGGGGGCTCCTATACAAATGAAACTCAAATTTCAACCAAACATGTGAACTATTCCTACTGTAATGAAAATGTGAATGCAGGGGTTTTTGGGCCGGAAAAAAATTCTCATGACGGATCTAGACTCCTCCTCCGTCTTAAAAAAGGGTTCTTATACAAATTAAACATGAATTTTTGAATAATTCGTGAACTTAACAAGCACATGGAAAAAAATTGGTATGTGGGGGTTTATGACGATAAAGATTTTTATGGTTGGTTAAGACCTGTCCCTGATTTGGAAGGGATGGCTTCAATACAAATAAAACATAAGTTTCTGCATAACTCAAGAACTAATCGAACAAATGTTACCAAATTGTGGCGATGTGAAGAGGTTGCTGGATGCAGTGAGAATTATCCCTGCTGGTATGAACATTTTTACGCAGGGATTTTTGGGGCCGGGAAAGGTTCTTATGATGGTTCAAGACCCCTCCCTCCTCTGGAAGAGGAGGGGGCTCCCACACCAATGGAACACAAATGTCTGCATAACTCGAGAACTAATCAAGCAAATGGAACCAAATTTGGGGGTTTTTAGGCAAGATTTTTTTCTTAGGTGGTTCGAGACGCCTACCCTACCCGGTAGAAACTACCGATTCAAAGGTTAAATTAAACACAACCCTTTGTTTTTTTTGCAGAAATTACACACATTGGCAAACGAAAATTTCAACAGATTCATTAAAAAAAAACATAAGCGCGCCAGTTCTATTAAATTTTCATTCATTTATTTGCATGCGTAGCAAGGCTCGCACCGGGTTCAGCTAGTAACCTATAAAAGATGACGATATGTATTCAAATACATTCAGTGAATCTTCTGTAAGGTCACCAGTCATTAGTGGACGTTCAAGTTCTTAAAAACTGACCTTGAGTTCAGAACTTAAGATGTACAGAAGCTACCGTAGCCTTCTGGGCTTTAGGGAGCTGCGATAAATTTTCAAATATATTCATCGTATATTCTGAAACGTCCACAGACATCAAAGGATAACTTTCTTAGTTTCAGGTCATTCAAATTATCATCCAAAACTCAAGATCTACAATTGTATCAGTAGCTTCATGGGTTATACAAAGTTAAGTTAGTTTGTTTTGCATAGTATATCCTAACATTATGTCATAATGTCTGTGGAAGACCAACATATTTTGAATATGTTTGAATACATATTATAAAATTCTAGAGCGGATAAAGCTACTGTTAAAACTGTAAATCTTCAGTTATAAACTCCATGACAGTTTGGACGACCTAGCACGTCTAAAAAAAATCTTATTGAGCATCAAATCAATAAGAATACACCAAGTTGCTTGTATATTAACACTTGGACAAATGTAGGCCTGCAAGGGTTAATTTTAATTTATTTGACAACATCTTCGACACAAAAGTCGCACAGACTGGTTAATCGACACTCTTAATTCTATATTTAAAAACTACTTTGCTAACATTAAAATCGAAACAGTCACACACTTCATTGAAACGTCTACAACATAAATCCAGTGGATTGTTCAGGCCGTAATTTGTTCGATGGCTGGGGATCCACAGCAGTTGCCGACTTCGGAGCTGACGAGTAGGTACATAAAACCTCACATTTTCGAGAAGGCTGCTACAGTCGATGTTGCACTTAAGCACGTCGAAAATGAACAACCTTTGCAGCATCACTCGACGACTCACCAGCGGTTGTAAATCGAGGAGTGCGCATCGATGTTCGTATGGCGGTAGGTTCACTGGGTCGTTCCATGGCAGGCCACGTAGAGCATACCTTATGAAGCGCTTCTGGACTCTCTCAATACGAGCTATATGGACGGCATGATACGGAGCCCAAACCTGCACTCCATATTCAAGTACACTGCGAACTAAAGCACAGAACAGGGCCTTCAGCGCATGCACGTCATTGAAATGGGCTGTGTTCCGGCGTAGGAAACCTAGCATCGCATTGGCTTTCGCAGTTGTCACTGAGATGTGTTCGTTAAAGCGAAGTTTACTATCAAGTATGACGCCAAGATCCTTGATCGACGTGACTCTTTCTAATGGCAAGTTTTTCAGCTCGTAGGCAAAAGATACAGTAGTCCGACATCGAGTGAACGTCATTACTTTTACATTTCGCCGCATTCATTTGCATTCCGTTCATTTCGCACCAAGTTGAAACACGTTCAATATCAGCTTGCAGTGCACCGCAATCCACAAGCGACTTAATCACGCGAAACAGCTTTAAGTCATCTGCATAGAGCAGTTTCCCAGACTTGAGGCTATCGCACATATCATTGATAAAGAGTACGAATATCAGAGGACCAAGATGACTGCTCTGCGGGACGCCGGAAGGAATATCAAATACATTCGACCTAGCATCGTGCACTTTGACAAAAGCTTTGCGCGCAGACAGATATGATTTCAGCCATTGAATGATCCAAGAAGGTAGTCCCAGGCGGTTCAATTTTTTCAATTGCCAATACGTGAGGTACCTTGTCAAACGCTTTTGAGAAGTCAACGTAGATTGCGTCAACCTGACACCGCTTTTCCAGCTCATTGATCACACTGTGGGTGTATGTCATGAGGTTCGACGTTGTTGACCGCTTTTTTACGAATCCATGTTGATGCTCGGATATCACAGGTTGCAAGGCAGGATACAGCACGTCATGTAATAGACTCTCGAAAACTTTCGCTAGGCAGTTCAAAATAGATATCGGTCGATAATTCTCCACGCAATGTGTGTTTCCAGTCTTGTGGATTGGAATTATTGATGCCAGTTTCCAAGCATCCGGAAATACTCCTTCGATCAAGGATCGGTTGAAAATCGCTGCGACGGGAACAGACAGCGACTGAGCACATTCTTTGACAAAGACGGGCGGAATGAGATCGGGACCAGGACCTTTAGATGAATCGACAGCGCTGAGAGCTTTCTGAATATCGTCATCACTGAAAATGACTTGGGGAAGTCGAAGGTTATACGATGGAAGACTTTCCAAGTATTGCTGCGACATTGGAGGTGGGTTGTCGTCGTGTACGGAATGAAAGAACTCGGCGAATAGATTCGCAGCTGCAACCGACGAGCGAGAGCTATGAGACTTGTAGGAAACATCAATGGGAACTCTGGTAGAACTCTTGCGATTGTTGATGTAGGTCCAGAAAGAAGAAGGATTTTGTCTGAAATTTGCTTGGATACTGTCGACATACTCACGGAAACGAATCTGTTGCAGATGAGTATACTCCTCTTCAGCGAGCTTCAACTCACTCGTGTTCGTAGAATTCCTGTTGCGGAAGAACCGTTTCCTGATCTTTCGTAAGCGGTTACGACAATTGCGGAGTTGTGGCGTCCACCAAGGTTGGCTAAACTGCTTAGAAGGCCTACGAGTTTTTTCAGGAACAGTGTCCCGGATGATTTGATGGATAGTTCCATAGAAAGTGGTAACTGAGGCATCGATTGAATTGTTGTTTAGTAGCTGGTTCCAATCCTGGGAGGCGATCGTTGCATTTATGGCCTGATAATCACAGCGGCTGAAGTCCAGATCATTACGCGGCGTGATGCCTGATAGAGAATCATCCTCGCGAGAACGGGCGTCCACAGTTAAAATGAATGGCTTATGATGAGCGTCAATTTTTAGAAGAGCAGATGGAGCCTCGAAGAGATCTATGATACATGGATCACTTACGAATACCAAGTCAAGTAGCTTTCCGTTCGCGTTCAGAAGATCATTCACCTGATAGAGGCCTGCTGACAACATAGACTCAACTAGGGCAAGCTCTTGTTCCGTTGACATATTAGTTGGCAAGTATCCCAAAATCTCTTCATCCAATCGCCAGATTAAATTTGGTAGATTGTAGTCTCCAAAGCATACGATAACATCACGGGGGTTGGCTTGACTTTGAATTTGGTTGACTGATTCCACGTGTCTTGCGTAGCTCTCCGGACAGCTATTTGGTCGAAGATAAATGCAGCAAACGAATAAGGAAAATTGCGGAAATACAACCCGAACAGCCGTTTGTTCCAGACTATCACAATCCACTAGATGTACGGCCTTGCTGTTCAGCTCCAATTTTACAGCAATCAGTACGCCACCACCTCTTCGCAGATTGCTGGTAGAAGCATTGCGGTCGCATCGATGAATAGCGTAGTTACATGCTAATTCTGCGGAAGCGATTTCGGTGTGCAACCACGTTTCCGTAAGAACAACAATATCGAAATCGCTGGCCAGCAGAGAGAGGAGCAGTGTGTTCGTTTTAGTTCTCAGTCCACGGACGTTCTGGTAGTATACGGTGAGTGGTTTAGAGGTGAAAGGACGAATGGGAGAGGGTTCTGAAATTAACACGGCTGGCTCGATATGCTGGTCGTTGGGCCTGCATCCACGTTCTGCACAGGTTTCCAAAATTCATCGCTCTCGTGCTATCTTCGATGAACTCCCGAAACTCGATTCCTTGCGGCCAGGACAAAGGATCCATAGCTCTCGGCTTCATTTCGACACTGATTCCTACCTTAAACGAGATGAATGTCAGTGACGACAATGGCCGACCTCTCGGTATAAGCGGTTTCACAACGGCTTCATCCACATTCAAACAGTCCTTGACCAGTTTTTCGATGTCTGTCTCAGAAACGTCAGGAGAAATTCTTGTGAGATAAACCCAGAATTTGTCAATGGGCCTATCCACACGAACTGATGGTACGTTGGCTGTTGATGGACCGGCTCCTCGGAGAATTTTGGTCGGTTGATCGGAAACTTCGGCTTCGTCATCACGGGTTCTCTTGGGAGTGTCAGAACGACCAAAAACGAAACGAGGAACAGGACCTAGTACCGCAGGAGACAGCTTGCTGAACCCTCCTTTAATCTCCTGTCTGATTTCGGCAATCAGGCTGTCTTTTATCTCGCTCTTTATCTCATCGATGACTCTTTGGTATGTGTCGTTGACTTCGATCGCAGCGGAATTCATGGAAGTCAACGCATTCTTGAAGCGAGCATTAGCCATAAGGTCGCGGCAGCCTTTACACATCCAGAAAATACCAGCTTTTCCACTTATTTCCTTGTACAGCTCTTCCTTAATTTTTTGCACAACTGAAGTGAAAAGCAGCTTTACAAAAACCGCTGCAAGCAACTTCCACAGCATCCATGTTGATTGCGCAACTGTGACAAATCGCTGACGTGCTCATGATTATTTTTTTTTTTTTCGATTGAAATTGCGTGGTCGACAGAAATTTCCTCAGTGTTACGTCTGTTTGCCTGTGGAGTAACGTTGCTTCACGAAGTGACAAACAGATGGCGCCACTAAAGCGATAACTGACAGTAGCACAGTGGAGTAACAATGGCAGAGTACACACACGCAATGCGAGGTTTGCAAACAACTATGGCTCACCTATACAGCGAACAAATCTGAGCTAGCGATGTCGGGATGTTGACGAAATGCGTTTCTCTGCTGCGATGCTTGTGTGCGATGAGTGTATTTACTTCCAGATGCTATATGTAAATTGCCGATGCTGTGGCAAAGCCGCTTGTGGGTAACTGATGAAATTGGCGGGGCGGTGGGTTGGTTTTCGGATTGCGGAGTGATAACAGCAGCAGAAACAGAATCGATTTATTGGCTCAGTTTCGCTGTTACAGTGCGTAATGTGCACGCAGTTTACAATGCGTAATGTGCATTAGCGGCTGCAGGCTGTACGTGATGACTGGATGAAAAGTATACGGGGGTTTGGCAGTACCGATTAACACGCACAACACAGAGTTGTAAACAAACAATGTGCAGGTGGAGAGTGGCGAGGTGGGACGTATGCAAATGGCAATGGACAATGGTGGCGGGTATTTTTGTCAACCACTCTCAAGCCAGCTCGGAATTCGTCAAATTCACTAATCCTACCTGATTGAATGTTGTGACAAACTCGTGTGGGTGATTCGGGCGGCAATGATGAGCGATTTGGTGCACAATAAATGAATTGCGGGTGGGCGGTTGCAGATGATTTACTGATGTATACGGACGACTCGATGAAAACACAGGCTCACGATATAGCAGAGTTGCCAGAAATTCAGAGAGTATATTACAATCCAAATGGCTTATACTTACACCGTGTCCAATATATTCAAATACACTTTTTCCATGTATTGGTGTCGAGCAACTACTAAATATGGTTCACGAATGTGTTGGTGTAGTTTTGCACTATGTTTATACAAACGCTTCTAGGTTATGTCCGATTGTTTTCATTCGGTGTTTATCTTTTACCAGCGATGAAGGAGTTTCGTGCTGTGGTGATAAAAAAGTTTTTGAAAGGTGAGCGCCCGGGCGCTATTTTCAGAAATTTGAAAAACCTCGGAGTAAAGCGGGATTTTGTGTACAGAACCATCCGAAGGTACCGTGACACCTGCTCGTTGGATGACCGGAAGAGATCCGGTCGTACTCGTACGGTGCGGACTGCACGAGTTGTTAAAGTGGTCAGGGAACGGATTAGACGAAAATCACAGCGCTCTGTACGTAAATGGCCGCAGATCTGAATGCTTCGAGATCGTCATGCACAATATACTGCAAAACGATCTCGGATTCCAAGCTTTCAAGAAACGTAAGGTTCACGGAGTTTCGGAACCTTCCAAGCAGAAACGACTCGAAAGAGCAAGTCTGCTTTTGTCGCGGCACGGTGGGGAAGAATTTATCTTTTCCGACGAAAAGTTATTCGTCTTGCAACAATCCCACAATGTCCAGAACGACAGATTGTGGGCTCTTTCTTCGAGAACTGTTCCAGAGAGTGATAGGAATATTCCACGGTTCCAAAGTGCTGCGTCAGTGATGGTTTGGGGAGGAATTTGCAAGCGAGGCAAATTACCACTGGTTTTCATCGAAAAAGGCGTTAAAGTGAATGCCGTATATTATAAAACGGAAGTTTTGGAGAAAGTTGTCAAGCCATATGTACAAGAGGTGTTTGGAGATGATCACTATGTGTTTCAGCAGGACGGAGCGCCATCGCATACTGCAAATCTCGTTCAGGGCTGGTGCCGAGAAAATTTGACCGACTTTTTGGACAAGAATGAATGGCCTCCCAGTTCACCAGATCTGAATCCCTTGATTATTTCGTATGGTCATACATGCTGGCGAAGGTAAATGACCACAGGGCGTCTAATATGAACCAATTCAAAACCGTAATCAAACGAATTTGGGACGAAATGCCGATGGAAGTCGTGCCTGTGACGGTTTCGAAAAACGTCTGGAGCTGGTCAAGAAGGTTAAAGGCGGTGTTATTTCAAAACATATGCTGTAGTTGATCAGTATTATATTGCAATATAATGGGTAAAGTTATCAATAAAATCTGGATTATCGATTTGAAATAAATAGAGTTTTATTTTGTATGAGAATATATTGGACACGGTGTAGTAGCGTAGTGTTAAATAATCATTTCGAACAACGCAATGTAGTTTTTAAAACATTTTTAAAGTGTATTTTAACATATTGTCATAGTCATAATCTTACTAAAGGGTGTCCACAGATAAATTGCATCACTTAAAACTCGTCCTAAAAAACAAGTCTCTCAACCGATTGTCATTAAATATTCAGGGAATAAAAACAATGTATAACCTTGGCTTAGGTATTTTAATTTCTGCTGTA
>JASCZW010002977.1:487950-507731 GCA_034211315.2 Aedes japonicus | reverse complement strand
TCATCATGGCGGACGGCATGTTTTTGAGTTCTTTCTTCGTTTTATTTATCTATTCCTCCTCAGTTTTCGCGACAAAATTGTTGGAGTAGATCTTACGCTTCAGGGTGGTCCAAAAATTCTCGATGGGACGCAGCCGGGGGACGTTGGGCGGGTTCACCGACTTGGGTACCGCATCAATATTCAGCCGCTCCATCTCCTCCAACGATCGCTTCGAGTAGTGGGCCGACGCCAAATCCGGCCAGAACACCGCGTCTTCGCCCTTATGGTATTTCTTGATGGACGACGCAACTTCCGGCAGGCATTTCCTACTATAAATTCCACGTCCCACGTGCTTGTCAGCCACAGCAGCACCTTATTGGGGAACTTGGTGTGTGAAATGAACTTCACCTCGGAGCTCACTTCCTTCGTGGGGGAAGTAAAATACGAAGGGCCCTGCCAGTCGTTGCCATCCAGGGTGAGATAGCTCTCGTCGCCTATGACCACCGTCACGTCGCGATTCGCAGGGAAAATCGAGTTGACCATCTAATTCAGCCGCTGCCGCTGCGTCATACCGCTTTCTTACATGTATGTTCATGTTCGCCAGGTACTTTTTCACTGTTTGGCCGGTTGAACCGACCTCCCGGCCAAGCGCACGCAGCGATGTAGCCACGTTGCCATGTAGCCCTCGGTCTTCCTCTTCAGCATCCTTTGGAGCTTCTTGTCGCTCAGGGTCGTCGGCCGTCTGGAACCGGGCTTTCTTTCGATGCTCTGATTGTCTAATAGAGCCAAAATGTTGTAGATGATGGAACGGGCGTATCCGGCGTCCACAAAGTGCCGCTCGATGTCCGTTTTCGACGCAGCGGTGTGCCGTTCTTTGAACGCACACACTTCTGAACGGAGTTCCTTCACTGTTTTTGCCATCACGGTTAGAGTTCGACTGATAGAGCTGTCAAATTTTGTCTGCTGACTCATGAGTTACTATGATTGATGCTGCATGGGTAGTTTTGCCAGCGCGGGTGAAGGTAAACCCAAGAAAAATCGTCAATTTGAGTCATTTATTTTGAAAAGCAAATCTTACAAAGCTTCAAAGTTACGTTTTTGTTAAATTTTAAAGTTAAACATTAAACCTGTTGTGTCTTATACGTTTTTGGAAAATGAAATATCATAGGGATCAATTCAAGACAAATACATTTCGAATTTGTTTACTATAACAGTTCATAATGCTCATAAATGCTAATCAACTGTCAATATGTTGTCAGAAATTGATATTTCTGATTGTTCTGATTGTTCAGAAAAATCCCTGATATTTCCTGATTTCCCATGACTTTCTCTTACAACGATTGGATATTACTTGATATTCCCTGATTTCCCTTATTAGCACTGAACCCAAAAATGCTCCCGGTGCTCATCGGTTCAAATCGAAAAATCGTAAGGGAAGGTCCATAAATTATGTAACGATGTAAGAGGGGTAAGAAAAACGTGACAATCCTTACAAAATATGTTGAAGGTCCGTAAAAAGCGTGACAAGCGGAGGGGATTCTAAAAAGTCACTTCTTTGCGTGGCATAATCAATGGATGCGCCCTAATCGTATTTCCTGATGATACCAAAATTTACGAACCAACGAGGATTTGTTTTGTTTTGTTTATGAAATTGAACAGTTAGCGTGTTTCGTATCGACAGCGAGTCTCAAAAGTATTCATATACACTGTAATAAAAGAAATCCCATGACTACATGAGTGATTAAATCAATAGATTACGATTAGTGTCCATATTTACCTACTTACCCCTACAACCTGGAATTTCCTTTGAACTACACATTAAGTAGCCCACAGGCTCACTGCCCGCGTGTACAAACTACCATTGTTTAATATGCTACAGTTCTTGCGTAGCAATTTAATAGCGCCTGTGTTCGTTGCCTTACGCGGCTGCATAAGCATTTTCCTTATAATTCATAATTCAATGTATACATGTATTTTTGAATTGAGACTGGCGACTTGGAGGTATTTCACCCTTTTTTGATCCAGTTTATTTATTTCTAAGGCGCAACCGCTTTAGCTTTACAGAGCCTTAGACAATGTTTGAATTTTTTATACATACTATTGTTCTTCTTCTTTCGTGGAGGCTTAAAATCATAAACTTCTTCATGTTTTCGCAATTCAAGCTGAATCTACTGATTAACTTTGACATGAATGCGGCGAACGGTATCAACCCGCGATCGCGACTATCCATGTCCTTCGCTTCATCATTTGGGTGATTATATTATTCACCAAGAGCTGATCTTATTATTGCTTTATGACAGCTTCCTCCGTTTATTTTTCCTTCGCCTCCAGCGTTTCTAATCCTCTCTTTACCTTTAGCTTCTGACCCTACGGTGGATGTTCCTCCGGGTACTGAACATCCGCGAGTTTTCTTCAGCCTCTGCTTTGCAGTTTCGGCTAACTCCGAGCATTCAGCCTGGGGAAAGAAGCCATCAGGTGTCCCTCATCCTTGCAGATGAAGCATTTGTCCTTGTTGCCGTTGTAATGTATGTTTTCGTTTCGACTAGTAAAGTGCAACAATGACGGGATTCCTTGCTACACATCCATGTAAGCGTCGCGCACATCAGTGTAGGCGGGTATGCCCAGCTCCGCTGGAAACTCCTCCCCACGATGCGTTTGACGCGTCCATATTTTGACAACATCGTAACGATCTTCTGGTCGGGAATCTAAGATGGAAGATTGTCTATTCGAACACAATATATAAGTATGAACCTGGACATGCAATATGTGCACTTTTACCTTTTTCCATTCCCATAATGAAATATCAGTTCGTTCGAGTTGGCGGTCAACGCGTGCAACATCGACCGCTCAGACTTGAACTTGACGAATAGGTGCTTTTTATCTGCTATCCTGCACCTGCACCCAAGCCCTTGACGAAATTTAGGAAAAGAAAAAAGGTAAATTGTACCGTATTTTTCTACCCGCACATTGTTGCAACATCAAAAGCGACCGGGCTGATGAAACAAAAACAACTACAATGTCGTAGGGAAGCAAACTATCGCGCGAACAAACAAAACTATCAACCGTCCCAATCTAAAGCAGAGTAATGGACCTATACCCATAATCCATATGAGGCTAGGACTATAGTTAATGCTTGAGTTCCAACCGTTTGACAAGAAATAGAGCATCACATAACTTTAAAACGTTCTGTACACCAAACAGGACAATCAGTTTAACTATTCTCTCCGGCTATTCATCTCCCTTTTCCGATAAAATATACTGAAGGCTCCATGTGGATTCCCCGTGTTTTCTCAAGGTAGATACCAAATTCTTCATATCTCCAACGTTTGCATGGACGTGGCCAGATGAGCGATCGAGGAGTGTCTTCGTAGAGATTATTACAGTGAAGAAACGCATAAGTAACTGGATCCGTTTCATGATGACATGCAAAGTCTCCAACGAACTTTTCCTCATCGTATATCCATCGTCTATCCACAAGGTGTGAAAACGTCAATGTTAATTGAAAAGCTAGGAAAATTTAAAAAAGCACTGCACTTGATCACTTTAAAAAAAATCCTTGTTTTTCAATTACATTTGTTCGTAAAAGTGTTTTTTTTAAGTGTTTAAAAAAAGTGAAGTTAATGCCAATATTAATGCTAATTCATAAGCTATAACAACGTCTTCTCTCGAGCCAATGATTCATATGTTTGGCCATGATAACCAAACAGAAAGTCAATGAAAAGAATCGTCCAACGAAGTCTTTTACGTTTCATTATAAGCGAAAGTAACACTACTCAGGGAAAATTCAAATTATTTTTTTCATGAGTAAACAAAGACGAAAGTCCTGAAAAAGCTCGTTCGCTCGTTCAGTCAATTCGGCTATTAATTCAGCAATTTGCTCTAAATTAACAGAGCAAAAACAAAACAAATCATTATTGAGGTGCATCTCATTTCGATCAAATCAGCAAGAAGCCATGGTGTCAATTCAATACACCTTTGCGTTCATGACTTACAATTTCACAGGACTGCATCCGCAATAATCACTATCATAATTTCCTCTACATGTGTTTTTGACAAACATAAGCTTTAGATTGTACTGTAAGTTTTAGATTGTATCTTCACCAGGGTGCATTATGTACACAGATAGAAAGATACACTTAGTTTTCTTCGTTATCTAATTCGCATAGATTTGGCAGAATTAATGGGATATTTAATGTAAATTTAACTCAAATTACGCCTAAACCTAGTCTGTTGTATGGATGATCGCAAAATTTAAGTATTGCGCATGAGAGATTGCAAATAATTTCGTTTGGGGCTTCCTTTGGCTTGGAATTAAACGGGGGGAAATTTTACGCGATTGTTGAAATTAATTATTATTTTCTGTATATGGTTTTATTAGTTCACGGTTTTGAAATGAGCAAGGTTTGTTAGATAAATCAAGTTTCAAATTTTAGGTTCCCTCTTCCCATCCATTAAAATGTAATTCCCAAATTAGACGACCACGAATAATTGATTCTAGCTTAAAAATCTTGTTTTAAGATATCCGATGTGTATTCAAAATGAGAACTTGGCTCTGTAAAGCTTGTACGGCCTGTGCATGTACAGATAAGTAGAAAAAATTAATCATTACTTTCCTCCTGCACACTTGGAAATAGTTGATTCTACACGAAAGGTACCTAAAATTTTATTAACGCTAAGGAATGTGAACAAAAATTGCATGATTAAGTGTTCCTAAACAAAATCAGACGCAACTAAACAAAAAGTATGTTTGATTGAACTGTTTTTCTCGTATTTTTTCACTGATTTATATTTTCTCCAGGCCGCTCTAAAAACCCTTACTCACTTTAAAAATCCGTACCCTAATTGAAAAGATTCACAACTCTCTATATTTGACTCATTGTGCTATTTGAACACAATATGACCTTCGACTTTATGTCCCGAAACCGTTCATACTTATCATGCCTTAATTAACAGCCACGAGTTAAAAACAAACTAGCTAAGCATCAACTAATCGCAACGATAGGAGGCATTAGAAATTCAAATGAAATTCCTATGATCGATCTCAGATTTTTCCCATATAACTTTGTGTGGCAAAGCCCGTTCCGATTATCTCGCTCGAATCAGGTCAAATCTGCACCCTGATCGTAGTCGGCTGCTATGCCATTTAAGGTTGGAATCAATATTTACCATACAAAAACAATTATGTAAGCAATCTCGGGGCCTGCTTAGATAATCTAGATCTGCTCTTTTTTTTTCTCCCCCGTCTTCATCGGAAAACAGCCACTCTCGCTATACAAGCTGCTAACATCTCAATTTCGTTGTGTCCCCTACCGGGAACCGACCATCCAGCGCAATGACAGCGACGGCGCGCCGCGATCCGCGGGGTCTCCTGAAAATAATAGGCTAATTAAGTCCCATTATTCCAATAAACTTTTCTATTCGCTCGGCAGAGGAGAAAAAAACCAAACCTAGAGCTACACTTCTTTTGCCATACTTTGGCGGTTCGTTCACAGATCGACTTCCGATAAGGCGAAAGAGCCGTATTGCGCTACTGCGCTTGTTGTCGGACGATATCACAATTAAAACATAAAATTGTGTATTTTTCCTGTTTACTACAACAGTGTTTCCCACATCTGGCTCCTTTCTCTCACTCTAAACCCATTTCAGTGGGCTCTTCTACATAGGCTGCTATACTTATGCTACACATTCCGCGCGAGTCGCGATCGCACGCCGCCGCCGCCGCCACGGTGTGCAATATAAAAAGTGTCACGAACTTGCGCTGCAACCAAGCAGGCGATGCTCTGTTTTTAGTTTTTTTAGTAGACTATCAGCACCCGCCTGCTGTGAGGAACAGTTTGTCCGACGAACTAGACTGACTGTTCTTCTCCTCCTCGTCCTCATCAGTTATGACCAATCTTAATTAACTCATTATATGGGTCCCCGGGCTGATGTGTGCGCGATTGCCAAATCAGGATGGAACGGCGGGACGATTTTTCCCGAACCTTTCACGGGTCGCGGCCATTTTTGGGACAATTATCACCTGAACGCAATCGAAGCGACGACGACGACGACGACGACGAGCACTGGCGAAAGCGTGAAAGACATATCAATTAACAACTGCTCGGAGTGGTGATGATAGCGTGACGCGTCCGCCAGAGGAAACTTGATCCCACCATAACTGGGTGCGGGTTTGCCGTTTTGCCAACCTCGTCGAGGAATGCGAAATTTGGATCGATTGGACACTGAATAAATGTCAAATCGACCTATACGGAGCTTTCCGGTTTGCCGGTTTACTATTGCTCCCGCGAGAACCAGCGAGCGTGTTATAAGCGTATTAATTCTACAGATTAAGATTAATAAAATGACAAACCGTTCAAGACTTCATTGCATTATCGTGCTAGGGTTTCAGAAACGTCTGACTCATGCACCAAAAAGCGTGATCTCCGGGTACAATCGAGTGAATGGCTCGAAGTTCTCCAGCACACCCAGCGAGCGATCGGACCTTCCTTGGTCAGTGGGCTGAAAGAGGTGTGCATTTACATGAGAACCGATAAGACCTCGCGCCCCATCGTTTGCAAATTGTTCAAGCTATAAGTATACTCAACTGGATACGTTCAAGATGCTATGTATGCCATCATCGTCCATGGTAGGTTGAGAGTAGCGCTCATTAATGATGAAAGGATCCTTAGTCTTCCGTACGAGACACAGAGCCCCCATTATCTATGACAAACTGTTATCTTCAATTTGCAGCCTCACGCAATTGAATTCAGCGAGCGTGAGAGTCTCGATCGTGTGTTTTCTCCTGACTGCCACAATATCAAAACACTCGACTGATCATCGCTGCAGGTGGAGTTCAAGCATAGCAGGCGTGTTCGCCATTTGTTTTCTCCGACCGAAGCACTGGCTTGCTTGGACGGGTCAACATGCTATAAATACTCTCACTCAGGAACTGCAACATTTTGATTACAGCCGTCTCAAAGTCTCAGAGTCGGCATTGGACGATGGTGGCGTCGGTCGTTGATAAGAGGCCATGTGGGATGGAAGCACGCGGTCACACTTTTTGCGGTTTTCGGCGAGATGCTATAACTAGCTCGGAAATATCTTTATCAGCACGTGCCGGCCGGCACCCACTCGTCTTTCCACCGCCAGTCCGGCATCAGAAGCAATCCACGCATGCGCTTGTCAACACAATATAAATATTTGAGCAAATTGCTTTATGCCCCGCGGCAGCCAACCCAGTGTTACGTACCGGTCGAGTCAGGTGGACACTGGCGTTGCGGTCCCACCTTACGTTGCGGTTCCTTTTAGTGCGAGGCATTGTTGTTCACATCACCGACAGCCGGAAGCAAGTGCTTGAGAGAAGACACAAAATTACTCGATCTGGATCGTGTCAGAGTGGCCAAGTAGCACAATAATGGTTTGTCCCGCAGCAGATGATTAAATTATGTACGCATCAGCAGATCACACCAGTTTCCTCTCGCAGCATCCAGCACAGGGCAGGGGCGTTGTTGGGGTAGTGAGGAGTGTGAGTTGATATGGTTTGATTCGATAAATTGGAACCGTTCGATTAATGATTTCAGTAGATTTGTTCCTTTTTTGAAAATACGGTCTCATTCGGCAGAGCTGTCGATGGTTCCAAGGCATAACTTTTCGTGGAGAATGTACATTCCTGGCGATGCAATTAATGGTCTTTTAACAAGTTGGTCTCCTTTTGTCGGTCCCAGTTTGATCCTGTTTCGGCGGATGTTTACGCGAATCGCAACGAGAAAACTGGTTGATTGCCGAAATACTATTTTGGCACAGTTAAGAGGGGAGTTGGCAGTAGCTGAGAAACTTCGAAAGTGAGCAAGTGGGAAGGCTTGAACTGCTCAGAGACAAATTAGCAAGGAATGTCATAAGAATGGAATATGTTGTACAGCCTTGTTCTATTTCAACGGAGAAATATGCCTCCTAAAGCTGCCTATGTTATCTCTGCTCTGAATCAGAGTGGAAGACACCCAAATAAAGCTTTGTGAATGAGTGAACGGTCCCGGACTGCCCCAATGTATGAAGTGTCGTACAATTCCATAACAATTGAAGCTCTTTTGTTGGATTTTCAAGCGCAATTATTATTGCTACATCCATTACTTTTTCGGCTTTGCTTTTCCTTTCTTTTTCTTCTTCCCCTTTGGCTTTTTAATCTTCACTTGTGGTGGTTCCGTAGGATACTTGTTCAAATATTTCACTGCCATGGCCGCACTGTTAACGAACTTCTGCTCCATGAATGCATCCATCAACGATTCCTTCAAATTCTTATCCAACTTGATGCGGAACTTCTTGACCATCGCTAGGAAATCATCCCGTGTCAATAGAGGGTTCTCTAGCTTCTGTAACTCCAGCATGAAGTGGCCCAGATCACGCTTAAGCTTCTTTTTCTTCGGCTTGAAGCCCAAAAATCGACAACGGTCCAGCAACATCTCCGGAACATCAACCGGGCGCGGAGGATTTGCCAGCAGAACTCCCTGGTAGCTGATTTTCTTTGAGGGATCGCGATTCATAAAACGCTTTGATAACTGGAATTACAGACAATAATCAAAAATAAAATTACTGAAGAATAACTTAAACTCACCCTCGCAGTTACTTTCGACACGAACTGGTACTGGCCCAAGGACAGAACGTTCATATTTGGATTACGCCCGAATGCCTTAACCAGTTCCTTAAGATCGTCCTCACTGAAAAAGTTCCCACCTAGCGAAATGTCTCTCAGATGTTCACATTTTCGAAATGCCTTCAGCAACGAGACGCCTTCCTCCGATCTCATGCAATTCATGTCCAAGTTCAACGATTCCACTCCACTGGCCACAATCGCTTTGAACAACGCCGAACTAAACAGCAAACCCCGAAGAGCATTCCACGACAAGTTCAGCTTCTTCAGCGACTCATTCTTGGCCAGCTGTTTCAAAAACGGAACAATACACTCCTTCTCCCGATACAGGTAGTTTCCTTCCAGGTTCAATTCTCGAATCGTCGTGTTCTCCTCCAGAAACAAGCCCGCCGCAACTCCACTTGTGTGCTGCAACCGATTCCAGCTGACATCCACCTCTTCGATGCAGTCCGATATCGACAATGCCTTGAACAGCTCCATTCCCCCGGTATCGCTCAACTGACAGTGCGACACGTTCAAGCTCCGCACCGTCGAAGTTGACAATCCATCCGCCAAAATCATCACCACTTCATCGTCACGCAGTGCGCAGTGTGAAAGATTCAACCTTCCGATCCGTCGAGACAACTGCAGAAGATTCCCGAGGCAATTCGCCAAAACAACGTCCATCAATAGATTGTGACTCAAGTCAAGCGAGTTCAGCCGATCCGGACAAGCCAACGACAGGCAATCCAGAATTATTTGCACCTGCAGGTTACTCAAACCAACGCGCTGCGAAGTGAAAAAAAAATGATCAACTAAACCCAACCAATACGCAAAAAAAAGATCTTACGCTCAAATCCACGTCCACATCGGATTCCGCATTCCGTTCGATCTCCTCCAGAACATTGCAAACAAATTGCAGCGCAGTCAACCCGTACTTGTGGCATTCCATTGCATAGTATTGAGCAATGCTACGTTTGGGTGCGACGGACGCTTCCTCAGCCTCGGCCAGCCGCTTCAGCGGGTCAATCGGTTTCGGAAAGCACAGCGATTCGTCTTCGATCGTCGAATTGGAACTGTGACCTCGAAACGGACACATCGCAATGCGATATACCTCTTCCGGTGGGGTTTGGTCCGGTAGTTCCTCCGAAAATTGAGTAACCTCTAAATCGTCAGGCTCCGCTGCGCTGGGTTCATCGGTTCCGGCATCAAGCTCCATTTTTCGAATTTAGGAACACTTTTTTTCTTCAATTTTGTTTAGAATAAGTACGAAAATTTAGGGCGGCTTCAAAGTCCAAAACATCACTACTGACACTTGATTGGCAAGGCCTGCTGATTAACTAAAACTTGTTGCTAACAATGGACCACTGGGGTTTCATTATTTTGACTATGAGCGGTTTTAGAAAACTGGTCGAACAAATTGTTATATATTCGAATTTTTTTTAACCGGAAGTGTTCTTCGTACCAAAATCTTACAAATAGAAAGAAAATATAGCGAACATTCTCGACCTGCGCACGCACTGATTCCCATCGATCCCCCATTGCGTCGTTAGAAGTTTTCCCTGTCCACCAAGATTATCTGATAAGCTAGATAAGATATCTTCGACATCGGACGAGTCCGATATCCGCAAAACCGAACGGTCAGTGCAAATTCCCTATTCGCAAGCGAAAGCCGCGTTGGTTTGTTCCGTGAAAGTGTCGCGGAGGTTTATTGACCGTAGCTTCCAGGAAGGCTGGAGAAGAAAACATGCTAGACTACTCCCTGAACCGGCCGAAACCACCGGAAACGTTGAAGCAGATGCTGTATCGAAAGTGGGACGAATTCTACCTGCAGTGGGAGATTTACACCATGACCTATGTGTTCGAGCCGTGGGAAAAGTGCATCATCAGTATCCTTTGAGAAAAGACCGAATCACGTGATGATAGGTGCTTGTTAGAATTTAGTTGTTCAAAACATAAATCGCTTGCTGGTTTCTTTTTAGTATTACACTTCACAAATGTTAACTCTGCTTCGTTACTGCTCAGCGTCACACAAGTCTGTTTTTTGGAATCACAGTAAATTGTAACTAGTTGAATCAAGTAGATTTATAATAGGTCACATCTTGTTACCAGTCTACACACACGGATTTTTTTGATAGCTAGAGCATGGTCCTCTATGTGATATCAGTAGCACTTTCACCCAATTTGCCTTTGATGAATAGTATGGATAGGATTTTCGTCCTAGAATTGACATGTTAATGCCAATATTCGGAGGAGTATCAACGGGAACGTACAGCTAGCCAACTTCTCTTCCTTTTAAACTGGTCTGGTTTGGAAACGCCCTGGGTCCAATGGAATCTTTGAAAAGTTCATCCATTCCGAAAGGGCTCAAATATTTTTGACCGCATCTGGCTTGATTCAATGAAAAATATGCACTGCTCCGATAGACTTCAACTTCAGAAAAATGAGTGATTGATCAGTCCAGGATAATGCCACACCAATACCATCATTCTTCGACTGAGTGAAGTCCATCTTCTTCAGAGCCGCGCCGAAGTCAGTCGAAGGCAGGAAGATTGCAACAAACCATGGTCTCTGCGGATGAGGCAGACTGTTGTTTCTTGTAGACTGTTTCAGGCAGTTCCCCGTGTAAGTAAGTGGTCATGGCGACAGCCTTCTCTGTACCTAGAGTCCACTCTTGCTTCGTCGTTTGTTTCCTTGCTTGTCTTCCAAAGGTTCAGTGCTACATTAGAGCGTTGAGCTCATTTCATCAGCTGCAAGCCACATTTCACATTTCCCTCTTCATTAGGCCGAGGTTCAGGTTGCTGCTTGTAAACTCGGCTTGAGTTCTTAGTTTAATGGATAACAATGTAGTGGGTTATCCATTCGTTGTTCTTTGCGATTTTCTGAGCTAAGGTGGATCAAGAACTTCCAGTGCAATCGTTTGACTCGTTTTGCTTCTCCCTCTTCTGAACGAATTTAGAGGGCACTACTATCCTGTCTTCTTTTCAACTGGCATGTCATCTGTCTGTTCATCAGGTCCTCGACTTCCAAACATCGAACGTCTCTGCTTCGAAGTGATCACTTTGTCGGAACCAGAATCCATTCTTTTGAACATCTTCACTGAATGCAAACATCATCCAAAGATCGTCTGAAAAGTAAATCGATTGTGCCCTTAAACGAAAAGCATTCGGAAATCGTATGATTGTCTTATGGTTAGATTCGAATGACGATCATCCATGTTTCGTATGAAAATCAACCCAATTCAATATGATGTTTGTTTTAAAACTGAACATCATTAACGATTTAGAATTTGTTTGAAATCAATTCAACGGCAGTAAATTCTTTAACATCTCACTCCCACTACCGTTGATCTAGGATGCCTACGGGAGCCCAAAAATCGGAGAGTCAGGAGACATTTCTCCATAGCTTCATAAAAAGCGGTCAGGTTTATATACTATATTCATGCTGGTACCAGTTCTGATAGCGATTGATAGTTTTTTACCGAATGATGTAAGATGGAATGTTTTTCATCCTCATTTCAAAATATTTGCGTTACAAGGCTTTTCCAGTACAATACGCATTCCATTTTGGGAGCACTCGGAAAACTCGTGTCGGCTTCAGTCCATTGCCGGGCACTCATTCTATTCGCTCGTGCGTAATAGTGGATTCAAAAGTCCTTCCGATTCCGCATCAGCAAGTCTAAACACTGTTTTGAAGTGCTCAAGCGCGAGCAAGCGCGGCACCCGGCGGCAGGATAACTTTTTCATATGCAGAATCTCGCCCAAAATATGGCATGTGGGCTCAGTACTTATCTTTGTGGCATTTGCTAGCTCACGCACCTTCACGTCCCGGTCAGCCAATACCATTATATGAACTTTTTTAACATTTTCCTCTGTAACCGCATCGGAGGGCCTGCCGCTTCGGACTTGATCGGTCGTGGAGTTGCGGCCACTACGAAACTCTCGAAACCAATATTTAACGGTGTAATCTGACGGAGCATTTGCCCCATGATACTGCTCCAACATTATGTTTGTTTCCTTCGCCGTTTTGCTTCTAAAAAAACAATGTTTATCTATATTCAACATGATACTAAACACGTCAACAACAATCAGCTATCAAAACAAAACTAAGGGCAGTATCGCACTTAAATTTGGCGTGTATGCTTAAATATGAACGGACGAAAAGGCACTATAACCCTTTTTGCAATACCATCGTAATTTTGGCGGTCAAGGAGGTATTTTTCACCCCATTTAGTTTAAAATTTGGAGGTACTTTCGACCAGGCACCATTTCATTCCAATTTTCACGGGGCGTTCTCCGCACTGATCTTGGCGGAAGGCGTTTTGTAGATAGACTGCTGTTGACTTTCGTTTTAACGACTGCACGGTTATTCTAGAGGCGGCCTTTGGTGAGATCTATCTGATAATAGACATATTGAAAAGGACCTTTTTTCAAATAATAGTAAAAACGTGCCTGGTTTGGAATTTTGTTTTGAAGTACGATATTGCGCGGACTTTGGCCAACAGTTCTTCGAATACTGGGGCAGTTTCAATAGCTACCATCGATAGCCTGCTGAGGAAATGACCAACGCAAATCAAGTGTTTACTCTCGCTCACGAATTGCTCAGGAGCAGCTACGATATTTGCTCCACAATCTGTTACAAGCACATTGATCTAGAATCAGAAATAATGTTGTCAGTAAAACTTATTCATCAGAAAACAAAAGTATCATTACCTTAGATTTGTCACTATTCCATTCCATGCCTTTCGCAAGGCACACAGCAGTATTCTACTCATCCAATGGTACAACTGAAAGGGCCACAGAACTCATTGATGATCCCTTGACATAGAACAACTGTCATTCTAAAATAGCTATTGGCATGGGATGTTTCAGTCCATACTTCGGTAGTCATAGTGCATTGATCAAAAGTTTTAAATTATGCATAAACAACCTGGCACACAGCTTCGTATTTAGTATCCATCATTTTCGGGAATTCACGGGGGTTTCCTACTAGAGATTTTTTTAAAGAGGTACTGCCGTTTTGCAAAATTTTGTGAAACCTTTGTTCTGACAATATTGAGCGGTTGGCCACCAATTCTCCGTTCAGTTGAGTTGTCTTAGATCCATTTTCTGAAATAAATTATTTAAAGTTACATATGATTTTGTTTATTATCCCACAGATTCGACTTCGGAGATTTCTATAAAATATTCTCCTCGATTAGAGATTATGGATTGATGAACAAAACAATATTTGAAAAAAACAGGGTTGCCATTTTTCCCGGAGAACTCATGATAAAATTTTCCGATTTTCTCAAAATCACCAATTTCAAAAAATTCATAACTCAAGAACGTAGACTCACGAACGTAGAGTCGTGGAACAAAACTTTTTTTGCGCAAACTATAATAAAATATTCTTAAAAATATGACAAAAATATAAGCTGAAAAAAAATCCCACAAAAATTTTCAAGATGAATGAAAACTCCAAAGAAAGTCGGAAAAACTATGACCTAAATCATGAGAATTTCCAAAAATTATATTTTCTTGTTAACCACAGCCTCATATGGTGAAAATTTGGGGATAGATTTTTGTTATATTCTCGAGTGATGTTTGAAAAACTTAAAAACTTTGAAAGGACCTTCATACAAACTCTAATAGAAATTTCCCAATTTCATCATCAAAAATCACAAATCTCAATTTAAATTCATAACTCAATAACGGAGCATCGTAGAACAAAATTTTTATTCCCAAATATAACTAAATTATTACCTTACCCAGGTAACCAATAAGCCTTAGCATATGCAGTAAATCAACCCCAAATCTGCATTTCACAACATTGAATTAGCTATCTGTTGTAAAGTTGCATTTCAAATGCTATTTTAATGTTTGTAGCCTGTAATAAGCGTTTTGAAAGCAAAATAGCATTTATGAAACATTCTCATGGCATTGCAGTAAACCAGCCGAACATTGGGCCAAAAAACGGCATTTATGTTGCATTTTAGGTGACTTAACCTATCAAGCAGGCTTGCCGTAAAAACGCTTCGTAACTGCTTTTTGGTTACCTGGGTAACCATGAAAAATTTTCAATAAGCATTTTCTTATTAATCAACTCATATACTTCAAGTGGTGAAAATGTGAAGATGGGATGATTGTTAGTCTTCTAGTAACGTTTGGAAAACTAAAGGCGCAAACCTTTTCGAATTTACATTGGAATTTTTCTCCACCGTGGAGAATTTTTATCAGATTTTTAGTTTAGTAGAGTCTAGTTTTTGAGAAAATTTCATGATCGTTTTGTTATGAAAGTTTTGTTCTACGATGCTACGTTCTCAAGTTAATTTTTTTTAATTGGTAGTTTTAGAAATACGCAAAATTTCAACTGGAGTTTTCCAGGAAAACTGGCAACCTTGATGTTTTTGATGTATTACTTTTGTTACGATATTATTAACAAAAAACACAACAATATTTAGATTCTTACTTCCAAAAGATGATACTCGAGCGAATGAATCCGTTATCGTGTTGTGGGATTTGGTTCGTTTTTCCGCTGGACCACCAGCACTTGTTGATGGTGTTACATAAATCTCCGTAACCTGAAATTTCGCAAGCAAGCATCTTTATGTCCTAGTTAATAGTAGTATTACCTGGTCCTCGGATGCTCCCGTATCCGAATCCAAAACAGAATCGGATATATTTTTGCGGTGACTCTTTAAATGGTTCCACAAATTGACGGCATTTCCTGCTGTCTTCACTACAACTAGCTTTAGTACTTTGAACTTGTCCAATCGTATAAGTAAAAATCAATAGGAAACTAGCGATTTTTTTTCCTCTGTTCGGGACATAAACCACTGAGACCAGTAATTTGATCTATTGTAGTATATCCCGTGTCCTTTGTTTAGTGCATGTCGATTAACCTCATCACTATTGAGAAATGACGAGGTATTCGGTGTTGTTACAGTTGTCATTGTTTGTTTTGTTGGCAATGAATCAAATTTTATTGAAAGTTTCCGCTATTTAAACCCTTTGAGGAGTGAGAGCACTCTTCAAAGGCGCGCCCCTTTATCAGTCAAAATCAGATTCATTGCAAAGAAAACAAACTATGACTCCGATACTGACCATGCATCAGAACCCTAGTCATAACCAATTCAAACTATAGAACATCAAATAGACAATGAGAATTCACATACACACATACACTAACCATGTTTTACTTATTCTAAGCTCATCCTCGCACAATTGCAAAACGAGTATTGTCACTTTTCATAAGACATAAAATGTAACAAGGACTAAAATATGTTCCTTTAGCAAATAACAATATGTTCCCTAGTTTGAATTAATTCAGACTAGGGTTCGGTGGTAGATCTGATACCCCGTAACGTACCACGAAAAGGTGATCTACCAGCGTTACGGGTCAAACTAGCGATTTAGAATTGGATCTCTGCTGTAGAGCTCCTTGGTCCTAAGTGCTCCTTGCAATACATTATTGCGCTGTTAGGCACAAAATGTCTAGTTTTTGCTTTGACTAGTTGTTTTTTTTTTTTTTGACAGAATATTTGACGGGTTCTTTGATGTACGTTATGTTTTAAGGGCGATTCATAATTCTTCGGACCGGTACATCTGAGCCAAAAACTATCCATCCATTTTCTTCTTCTCAAACCTGGTGGCAACTATTCGATCATAGCAACAATCAATACGAAACTAGAGATTTGAAATTGGATAACTGCTTTAGAACCCCATTCATCCCAAGTACACCATAGAGTGCTTTATACTTTATCTTTTTGGTACAATTTGTTATCACATTCTTAGGAGTAGGCTGTGCTTTTTAGCGAAGAAGACGATTTTTTCCTTCGTCGAAGTTAAAATGTTTTTTTTTTTTTATTATTTATTTTCCGTCGGCCTATTTCCTCACATGGTGACAATTACCGACACCAGGGAGACGATTCTACCACCTGGACCCTACCTATCGACTCATGACTATGAACCGGGACCAACGCATTTACTTCCCTTCCGAAGGAAGACGTGACGAAAATTTTTTTCGCCTCAGAAAAACCACCGACGTCGACTGGAATTGAACTCAGACCCACTGGGGTGCCAAGTAGCAGTCACGCTTGCCACTGCACCATCGACGCCGGCAAAATGTTTTTAAAACTGTGAAATTATCGTGTTAACCGATATTGCAATCTTGTGTATCAAAGTGCTTCTGAACATAATTTGCTTACTAGTGTGGGGAATTCTGTGCATTTCCGGTCGATTTTCGTAAGAACTTCCGTATCAAAGGGTGCAAAAAGTGCTTTTTCGCATTGTCGTGTTTGAGTTCTAGACAAATCTGTCAAAATTCGAAAGCAACAATTGTAAAAATGACTTCAAACGTAAATTTCCTGGAAATAACAGGTTGCTAATATCTATATCCATAGGTAATTTTCTATTTCCTACCTTGGAAGTGTTTTCAGTACCCGTATTCAATTGATATCGGTAAGGTTTACATGCGGGGCTTGTTGTATGTGAAAGTAACCTCGGAATGGCCGTGACTCACCAGACATTCTGAAATGGATTGCTGTATCTACAGTAGAGCTATCACTTTCTAGCTCCCGGATTAAAGCGGCTTTCAATGGTCACTAGCCTGGGACACGGACATATGGAAGAAGAAAAATTTCACTGCCCAATGATTTTTGGAAGCCTTTTGGTTCCTACAATAAAGGTGTCACGGAGGCTATTTCTAGTATATAGTGAGCTATATGCTATAAAACTATGTAATAGTTCCTAGGAACACCTATACTATGTAGTGATGGCTCATAGTTAGGCTCTGAGTTATTCCATCCGGACGGAATAGTTCATAGTTCGTTAGTCGCATTTTTCTGACAGTTCGTTTGAATTTTTTGCTAGTTTGTGTTTTCGTGGTATTTTTAGAGCAAAAATGCACCAGGAAGAGAAATTCCGCAACATCCCGTTTTGCGGGACCCAACTAATGTCGATCGCTTGAGGAAGTGTATACCTCAAACTAAGTGTTTTATTCTGCTTTGCAAGTCCTCGTCCGATAAAAGTCTGGATCATGGATTGATACCCAGCTAAATACGAAATATCTTCCAGATAATAACGTTGAGAAAACACTCAAGGCAGTTCAAGATTCTACCAGTTCCGATGTTCGACTCTGGGTAAATCGATTAACTCGTTGCTGGAGACGTTTTGGGCTGAAGACTGCCTTGTCTAATAAATATTCGTTGGGTTTAAGGAACTTCAATAACTAATCTGAGCAGGCTTATGATGCGAAAATAATTTTCAGAATGCCTCAAGAGCAGCTGATCATCCTTGCCTCAGATGAGCCATACAACTTGCCCACCATCGGATCTAAAGCAGGCATCTCAGGTGCCAAGGATCCTACATCAGGTTCCCCAACAGCAATCGGCAAATACACCATCCTTAATTTTGATCCTATGTTGACATACGCAAAATTGTATTCATCATTCACCAAAGCTACTAACGCGCTTTCCGTCTAACGCTCCTACACAATTGGGAAATTTTCATTTTTGTTCAAAATTTACTGAAAATTACAGACACTCCTCTTCTAAATATACGAATTTTAAATGTACCTATCATTTCAATTTCATTTCATTTTTGCCGCTATAAGTACCGGTACATTCGAATAATTTCTCAGAAGAACTTCTCTGAAATTCTCTGAAATACTTTCCTGGACTTCTCTGAAGAATTTGAAAGAACTTCTTTGAAAAACTTCGCTGAACTTCTCTGAAAGACTGTCCTGAACTTCTCTAGATAACTTCCCTGAATTTCTCTCAAGTTCTCTGAAGGAATTCTCTGAACTTCTCTAAATAACTTCCCTGAATATACCTAAGGAACTTTCCTGAAGTTTCTCTGAAGAACTTCCCTGAACTTACTCTACGGAACTTCACCGAAACTCTCTGAAGAACTTCCCCGAAAATCTCTGAAGAAGTTCTCTGAAACACTTCCCTTAACTCCCATAATTATATTTTCTTCCCTGAAGCTCCTCTGAAGAACTTCCCTATAGTTCACTTGAAGAATTTCCTTGAAATTACTTTTCTGAACTTCTCTGAAGAATTACATGAAGCTCTATGAAGAACCTTCCTGAAGTTATCTGAAGAATTTCCCTGAACTAGTCCGGATCTACATGCTGAGTAAACACCCCACAACAACTTGGTTGCGTCGCGTAGACAGCAGTAGGCTGGGTTCATGCTGCAGGGTAAGTTCAATGAATCGTTCGTTTGGATAGTTATCAGTTTTAGCTTAATAACTTTTTCCACTAGCGTCAGATCGCTTTGTAGCCTTGGAAGAAAAGTTTACTTGAAAAATTTCCCAGAGAATGATTGTAAAATGAAATGTAAAAAAAATTAGACATAGTTTCATCGCTCGAGATGATATGTTGCATAGTAGAACCAAAAGACTTCCAAAAATCAAAGGAGAACTGGAATTTAAATTTTGCCCCAGGCTAATGGTCACATAAAGAATTGTCCCAAAGAGATTTCTTCCATAGTAGCATTGCCGGTCAATGGGTGTTAGATTGCACTCACAACATCACACAACACACAAACTCTAGCTGGCGATGTGGCAGCATTTTTCCTCTTTACATTTACGTTGCTCCAGAAACTCTTAGGGTTTGCCTTAAATAAGGTGGCACTCGTAACACGTACGATTTTGAAGAGTGTAGATATTTCAGAAGAAGTGAAGAGTGAAGATCATTTTGTGTCCGTTAGTTGTAAGCAAAGTAGTGCTCTATGCAGCAGAGATAGCAGGTCAGAGAATTGGAACACGCTACTGTTTATGTCGTGTTATTTATTTGAATGTAGATCACTGACAGATTTAAGTTCCTATTCTATCTCGTTAAAAACTGTATTGCTACACTCAGGAAATTATGCGTACGATTTTCATACGTTCGGAATTACTAACCACAAAGCAAGGGTCCAGGACTCATTCCATAGGAAATCTTATGAAATGATTACTGTTGCTTTAGTCGAGAAAAAAATGCCTCATATACACTTTCAATCGACAACACTTATCAAGCGCGTGTAGTCCCATGGGATTGTGGCTCGCCTCTGGATCCCGAGGTTCATGGTTCGAAATTTTCATATGATCGTCCTATGAGCTTTTTTCCATTAGTGAATCGTATGAAATTTGCAGTAATATCTTGTGGCAAATTTTCAAACGATATTCGAATGAATTTTTCTCGATTTATTCGCACAGTGTAGTTACCTTAAGAATAT